>JAVJIF010010928.1:0-35000 GCA_038442645.1 Agave tequilana | reverse complement strand
ATCCACTCGTTGGCCTAGGACAACCCCTACAGCATAGTCGAAAGCGTCATACATCACCTCAAATGGGAGATTCCAATCAGGTGGTCGGATGATGGGTGCCGAGGTTAACTCGATCTTTAGCCTTTCAAAGGCTTCCAAATAAGAGTGAACTCAAAAGGAACATCCTTTTCTAGAAGATCATAAGAGATTTGGAGATTTTGGAAAAATCTTTGATAAAGCGGCGGTAAAATCCAGCATGGCCTAGGAAAGATCGCACCTCCCGAACAGTTCTAGGAGGTGGTAATTTGGCGATTAGCTCTACCTTAGCTTTATCAACCTCTTTACCTCTATCAGAAACAATGTGTCGTAAGACAATGCTGGATTTCACCCTGTAATAGCATTTTTCCCAATTAAGAACTAGGTTCTTCTCCTTGCATCTTATCAATACCAATGATAGATGATATAAACTCTCATTAAAAGTAGACCCAAAGACATAGAAGTCATCTATGAAAACCTCTAGAAATCGCTCAACCATATCTGAAAAGATGCTCAACATACACCGCTGAAAAGTAGCTGGTGTATTGCATAGCCCAAAGGGCATGCGACGATATGCAAATGTGCCAAATGGACATGTGAATGTCGTTTTCTCTTGGTCCTCACGAGGAATGTAGATTTGGTTATATCCTGAATAACCATCAAGGAAGAAATAGTATGCGTGACTGGCAATACGTTCTAACATTTGGTGGATGAAAGGAAGAGGAAAATGATCTTTCCTAGTCATGGAGTTGAGTTTTCTATAGTCTATGCACACTCGCCAACCAGTTTGAACACGAGTTGGAACCAACTCATTGTTCTTATTAGTAACAACTGTGACTCCGAACTTTTGGGTACAACTTGTATTGGACTAACCCACTGACTATCAGAGATAGGGTAATGATACCCGCATCTAATAATTTTATTATCTCCATTCTCACCACCTCTTTCAAAACAGGGTTTTTAACGCCTCTGTGGTTCTCTCGAGGTCTTGACATTCTCTTCAAGATGAATTTAGTGCATTACCACAGAGGGGCTAATTCCCTTGATGTCTGCTATGGTCCATCCTATGGCTTCCTTATGTTCATCAAGAACATTTAGCAACTTTTCTTCTTGGTCCTTATCTAAATGAGATGATATGATTATAGGCAAGGTTTCTGACTCGCTTAGGAAGACATACTTCAATATGTCGGGTAAAGGTTTGAGCTCCAACTTGGGAGACTCAACTATTGATGGAACAGGAACAGATATTGATAATGGTGAGGGTTCTACCTTAGGTCTCCATAGGTTGGTGTCCATGCTGGGGACAAAATCTAACAATGCGTTCACCTCTTCTATAGACTCCTCAATATCAAAATTCATCCAAAAATGGGCCAAGCATTTCCAAAGGGTCTTCATAGCAAGACTCCTCAAAGGTGTGATTGACTGACACATCAATCATGTTGACCTCCTCATGATCGTCCATTACATGTGGTTGGGAATTAGTATGGAAAACGTTTAGCTCAACTGTCATATTCCCAAATGACAAGGTAATGACTCCATTCCTACATCTAATAACAGCATCAGCAGTAGCAAAAAAATGGTCTCCCTAAAATCACAGGGGAGTGATTGCTTGGATCTCTAACTGGTTCAGTGTCTAAGACCACAAAGTCAGCAGGAAAATAGAATTCGTCGACCTTCAAAATAACATCCTCAATAATTCCTTTGGGGACCTTAACTGGCCTATCTGCTAGAAGCAATGTAAGGTTAGTAGTTGTAACTCCCCTAAACCTAATTTTTTGTACACAGAATAGGGTAAAAGGTTTACACTTGCCCTAAATCTAGTAGACACCGATCCATAACCTGATCTCCTATCCTAACAAAAATAGTTGGACTCCCTGGATCCTCATATTTGGGTGCAATGGGTTGCTGGATGAGACATGATGCTTGTGTAGCAAATGCAGCTTCACGAGGCACAAAACTTTTCCTCTTGATCGTGGTTAGGTCTTTTAGAAATTTAGCATATGAAGGTATCTGATTAATGTCATCTAAGAAGGGAATATTGATTTGGACGCTTTTGAAAACTTTCAAAATTCCCTCACAGTGATTTTTCTTCTTAGTTGGTTGAAGACGTTGAGGAAATGGGGCTTTGGGCACAAAAGATTTATCTTGATTGTCAACAATAACTTGATCATCTGTCTTTGTTGACTCCTTTGGTTCCTTTTTTTCCTTTTCTTTATAATATTAGGATTGTTTGGTGGATCTTGGACCTGGTTGTCCACTCTCTTGCCTGACCGTAAAGTGTGTATGGCTTGGACTTGACAGTTTAAATCAAAACTAATTTCAAACTGGCCTGTTAGAGTATTTGAGGAGCAGGTTGTCCTCTCAGGTTGGGCACATTTTGACTAGGAAAATGTCCTTTCTCTCTCCCTAACAGTTGCAGCTAACTGTTCTATCTGAACCTCGAGCCTAGCTATCGTCTGATCCTGATTGTGACACATTTGGGCTTGAGTTTGATTAGTTATTAGTTGGCTCTGCATGAATTGTTGGAAAGTGTCCTCTAAAGATAGTTTTCTTTGATTGGGAGGGACATTTGGAGGGACAGATGGTGTTGCATTGAATTGATTTCCCTTATGAAATTGATTATTAGAAGATGGTCCTTGAAATGATGATGATCCACCATATCCTTGTCCTTGAGGAGACTTCCATGAAAAGTTGGGATGATTCCGCCATCCCGGATTGTATGTTTCACTAAATGGGTTGTTGTTGGGATTAGGCTTGCGAAATGTATTGAGTACATTTGCTTGCTCCGCTTTGATAATTGGCAACCCGGAGCATTGTTCAACCAAGTGGTCTTGGCTGTCACAAAGGACACAAACGGGAGACACCACTGGCTTGGATGGTTCGGGAGCTGAAGATTGTGCTCCCTTGCTTAATTCTAATGCTTCAAGTCTTCGTACTATTGACGTCAATTTGGCATCACTCTCAAAATTAGAGTTGACTTTATGTATACCACCCCTGTTAGTGGAAGTTGAGGTGGTAAGTTGCTTATTATCAACACTAATAGGCTCCCTTCTAGAGTATTTTTTGCTACCTCTTCAAAGAATTGCCATGCATCATCGGCCATTTTGCTCGTGAATGTTCCATTGCAAAGGAACTCAATCATGATCTTATTCGAGTAGTCTAACCCTTCGTAAAGAATTTGAATCAAACGGATCTTTTTGAATCCGTGATGGGGACACTCAAGTAAAACATCCTTGAATCATTCAAAATATGTGAAGAACGTCTCCCCTTGTAGTTGATGGAAGGTGTTGAGGGCTTGACATATGATAGCAGTTTTCTGCTTAGAATAGAACTTGTAACGCCCCGATCTTGCGGGTACGGAGACGTTACTGCAACGTATATACGCAGGTCCGAAATACCCTCACGTATATACGCTAAGCATCAGTACAGGCAAGAATCAGAGTACGGAAGCAAGTGGTGCATTATACATTCCAACACATGAGTACAATTACAAAGTTATCACCAGAGGTGACAAATATTACAATAATATTACATCACCTGATAGGCGCAAATGCGAGAATACAAAGAGATGTACATATATGAACAGTACAAAAGGGCGCTCACGAGATAACTGGAGAAGCCGTGAGCCAACAAGGGGAGCAAGGATGGGACTGGAGCTACAGTTGATCTGTCTGCTCCACAGAAGTAAGCTTGGTCCTCAGCAAGATGGTCCCCTTCGGTCCAAGCTCCAGGACCTGGACATGAGGATCCAGAGGAGTCAGAACTCCCCCAGCGAGTGGTGAGGCGAAAGCCAGATGGCATGCTGATATGAGTACATGTGTACCGATAAAACCGAATCATGCATTGAAAATCATGACGTGAGCATGAGCATGCAAAAGCAGGTAGATGCATAACGAGAGATGTCAAGCAGAGAATACTCATGGTATGATAAGATAAGAGAAAGTAACGAGATGAGAAATAAAGTAGGTAGGACAATACCAGATATCTCCTAAACTAACATCAAAACCGATAAAACGGAATAAAAATCGATTACGAGTAAATCCAATTGTACAGGTTTAGGTCATGGCTTCATGAGATTAGTACCTCGAAGGAATAATCCAAATAAGGAAACCCTCATCTATATACCTTTACCTCATGTTACCGTAACCTGAACTTGTACAGCTCGAGTTACAAAACAATACAACCTCATCATATTAGTATATTATTATAATTAGACTGTCTAAGTTGTAGGTTTTAGTATGTGTCCCATTACACATACTTCTACTTACAACTTATAGAGCAAGTTATTTGGAAACTGATAAAGTTCGATGAATCATGTTTCGGATGGGCCCCGTACATGCCCGGGACAACGGTTCAGGAGTATCCGGTGCTGAGGCCGGAACATACCGCTAGGTACCGGGACTTATGGACGCCCGAACAGGAATAGAGTATCGCAGATCCCATAGAAATAGGCTTAGGGCGTGTGCATACCCGGCAGGAATAAACAGGAGTAGGGGTGCCAGCACACCCCACGGAATCCCTGGTGGCCGCCAGGTGATCCCTCAAGTATGTGGCCACGCGCGGCTCGATAAGACCACCATAAACATGATTAATCAGGGCCTATCAGTTTCCCCCAAACCAGGTACAAGTTGTCTACTTATAATAATTTATCAAGTAAATATCACTTTTATGGTAAGAACCGAAGCAGGACATGATCAGGAAATTCAGGAGTACATAACAAGAATCATAACAGAAGATCAGGTACAGACAGGAGGTGATCCTACAGATTCAAGAGGTGGCCCCCACAGATTCAAGAGGTGGCCCCCACCATGTGTGTGGTGTGGCACTTTGTTCCATGTGGCACTTTGCTCTGAGGGGATGGATTCTAGAGGTGGCCCCCACCACGAGTGTGATGTGGCACTTTGTTCCGTGTGGCACTTAGTTCCATTCAGGATTTGACGGAACAGGTGGTACAACATGGGTCAGTATCAAGTAGTAGTATGTCAGGTGTTAGGTGATAACATATCAGACAGATATATGTCAGCTTGTATCTGGCGATGGTAGAGTGATAGTTGAGTAACATCAAGTGGAGCTGAGCAATTGAAGGCACATGATCAATACAAAATCCATGGGAAGGGTCTATTTCTAATAAAGGGATCAAACACAGCAGTCAGCCAATTCTAGTCGACTAGGGAAATAAGTAGTCGACTAGAGAAGGAGTTAGTCGACTATAGAGGAGGACCAAGTCGACTAATAAGGCCGCGTCTCATAGAGCCGCGTCTTCAGGAAAAAGTTAGTCGACTAGGGAAAAATGGGTAGTCGACTAATAAGGCCGCGTCTCAGAGACCGCGTCTTCAGGAAAAAGTTAGTCGACTAGGGAAAAAAGATAGTCGACTAATAAGGTTACGTTTGGTAGGGTCGCGTCTCATAGGGTCGCGTCTTCAGAAAAAGTTAGTCGACTAGGAGTAAAGGAGTAGTCGACTAATAAGGTCGCGTCTCATAGGGTCGCGTCTTCAGAAAAAGTTAGTCGACTAGGAGTAAAGGAGTAGTCGACTAATAAGGTTGCGTTTGGTAGAGCCGCGTCTTCAAGAAAAAGTTAGTCGACTAGGAGTAAAGGAGTAGTCGACTAATAAGGTCGCGTCACCAGAAAAAGGTTGCGTTTCAATGAGTTAGTCGACTAGGATAAGGGGGTAGTCGACTAATAAAGGGTCCAAGTCGACAAATGACTGGGTCAAGTTGACTAACAGAGTGCAAACAGAGATCAGAACCTGACTTTTGAGGGTTTGTGTTTGTTGATTATCTTGCATGATATACAAATATAAAACTCAAGTATGAGAATAAGTTGTCCAAGTTTTGGCGAGGAAAACCACTCGCCTAAAATGTTACTTTGAAGCCTTGAGCATCCGGAATAATCGTTGTTGTCAAGTATCACCAAAACGATTACCGGAATAATCGCGAACGATTACCGGAATAATCTACGGCGATATTGTCGACGAAGAAGAGCACGGCCCAATCCGAAAGGAGGGCACCGGCCTTAGAGTCTTGCCAACGGAGAAGAGCGCGGCCCCAATCCGAAAGGAGTGGCCGGCCTTCACAAGGGAAGGAGGTTGATGGTGCAAATATAGTTCACTTTGAAAAAATGGGATTTTGCAAACGAGGTTACGGGGAGCGACGAGTTGGCTAGAATGAAGGAGCTCGCCGAGGAGTTGATATTGGTGTGGTTCGTGGTGTCCAAGGAGGTGTAGGTGGTGGTGAAAATGGTGGAGAAGGTGGTGGTGAGAATGGGTTGTTTGGTGTTTCTTGGTGTTTTATGGTGGAAAAGAGGAAGAAGAAGATGATATGGGGGTGGTGTTGTTGTTGGAAATGGAGGAGGAGATGGAGGGGAGAATGGTGGAGGATTTGGTGAAGGAGTGGTGGAGGAGATGGTGGTGGAAATGGAGGAGTAGTGGCCGGCCAAGGGAGTGGGCTGCTGTTTTTGTTCTCAGGAAACAAAGAAGAAGAAAGAATGATCAATGAAGAGAGAGAAGGAGTGGGGGTATTTATAAAGGGTAGGAAAACATTATAATAATGTTGCCATTGCTTATCAAAGCAAAAGAGAACGCACCAATTAAGTTGCGTCTCAACAAGGCAATGGTTGCGTCCAGGCCAAAAGAACTGGACGCGGGGATGAAAGCCGCGTCCAGGAGGAAATGCAAAAGGCTGCGTTTTTAACAAAAGGATAAAAAGTCATAATGACTTGATTGGAATTGATTAGCAGTGCATTAAAGGCAGCATGGGGAGGCGTGGAGAGGATCTCCGCATTAAATGCAGAATCCCAGGTAGGTGAAACTCGCGTTTGAGGAAGGAGGGAGAAAATGGGAAAAAGAGAAAAGTGGAATATTTGGATAAATTCTCGGTATCTGGGAAAATACCGAAAACTCCGGAAAGGTCCAAAATAACATAGCTTTGAAAGTTCCCCAAAAATTCTCAAAAATAACAAATATTATAAAAAGATTTTTGGTGAAATCGGTATTCAAAGATTCAATCTCATTTTCAAAAATAAAAATCCTGAAATCAACCGTCATCTCGGTATACACCGGATTGGCCGGATTTTTAATAAAATTAGAAAAATCCCAGAAAATGTATTTGGATAGAAAATATGATTTTAACAAGTTGCAGGAAAGCCGTTTCTTGAAATTCAACTCCGTTTGTAAATTAAAAATCTGAGAATCGGTCAGTGGCACTGGTCGACCCCGGTTTTGAAGATTTACAACTTAATTCCGAAAATTTCCAGAAAATCATGAAAAATCTAAATATTGGAAAATAATGTTTAAAACTGAAATCGGTCAAATTGGAATAGCGAAAAGATCAAATCGAGCAATTCACTAGGATCGGGTTCCCGGTTCAGATTAGGGCTGACTCCGAGTTCACGAATCCAGATCCAAGGTAAAACGATCATATAAACAATTCATAATACAAAACCAATACAGGAAGCAAATCGAAAAATACGATCAGAAAATCTGAATACGCAACTAAGTACGTATTCCGGGAGCGGGGGTGTTATAGAACTTCCTATAGAAGGCTTTGGCTAATCCTACCCAAGTAGAAATTGAACCCGGTTGGAGAGAAAGTAGCCAAGATTTGGCTCTTCTTTTAGAGAAAAGGGGAATAACCTAAGTTTTAGGGATTCCTCTGTCATTTGATGATACTTCATGGTCCCACAAATATCCTCAAATTCCCTAACGTGTTGATATGGGTTCTCATTTGCCAATCCCCGAAAGATTGGAAGCATCTTTATCATTCCGAATTTAATCTCGAAATTTGTCATAAGGGCTGGCAAGGTGATGCAGGAAGGTTGGGTGGATCTTGTAGGATACATGTAATCCTTTAAGGTCATTTGTTTGATTTCATTAGCGTCACCATTGTTGCAGTAGGGTCAGAAACAGTAATGGATTCTAATCGACCCTTAACACCACTTTCGCATGAACCAGGGTACTGCCCTGATGAAGGATTTTCTAAATCCTAGATAAGATTACACACAAGATGACTCAACCAATCAATTACAATCAAGTGTTTTTTATCTTGAATTTAATTTAAAGGTAATCAGTTTTTTTTCAACCACTAATCTTAATAGAATAGAATTCTCCCTAGTTAGACAGCTCCTAACTGGGTTGGAAGGATAGTGGGTTCACCGGTTAAACCTGTCAAACAAGCGATTCAGTTCTTCCTCCAGGCCAGGCACCGCCGCAATGGGTAAGTCACCTTTTCTAGATAAGGAAGTTTCTCTTCGAAAGCTTGAAAGTGTTCACCGGACTCTTCCCAAAATAGTTCTACTTAAATGAGCTTGAAATCCTAGTAGCTGAGTTCTAATTGATTTTAAATTAGTTCAAGATTGGAAAAAAAAACTTATATGCGGTTGTGATTTTTGAGCCAAGGAACGGGTGATGAAATCCCGACCTTATATGAGGGGGACAGCTCTTAAGATCTTTTTATACAAGTATGCACTGATGCAGCACAAAATTCAATCAACAAGCACCTCCAAAACCCCACTGACAAGAGATTCGTAGGTAGAGTAAGAAATACTAACATTTCCGACGACTCTGAAGTAAGCAAATTTTTATTTATTTTTATTTTATTTTAGCAAAACAATATGTCATAAGCAAGCAAGATTCTTGTTGTTGTGCAAGTCTTCCTTTGTTCATGCAATATCCCTGCAAAAGAAATTTTGAAATTAAATCTTAGGGATGGAAAGAAAAATAATAAAAAATAAAAGAATTTTGAATTTTTTTAAAGATTTAACTTTCTGAATTTTTTTTAATTTTTGACATTTTTTAATTTTTTAAATTTTTTAATATTAAACTAGAAAAGATTAGATGTTGATTTTCAAAACTAAAAATTTTCACAAGTCCCCGGCAACGGCGCCAAAAACTGTTCGCGTTTCGAAGTTCATGAAAAACTCCATCGTTGTTGAATCACGTACAAGTTATGAAACCTAAAATTGCTAAATCTTTTTAACAAAGTGTGTAGTGGCAAGTATAGGATCGAATCCATAGAGACTTGTTCTTGAAATTTTAGTTATTAAAAATCTCACTTTTATCTTAGTCTAGTTGAGAAATCCCTTAGATGAAGGTTGGAATTTTGTTTTTTTAAAAATAAATAAATAAATAAAATAAAGATCTTGTAGAAGAAAGCAAAAGCAAAATAAAAATATGAATAAAGTAAAACAAAAAAAAGAAAGAAATACTAACCTTTTTGCGAAGATTTGAATAACCAAAGTAAAAAAAAGAAATTAAGAGATTGGTACGAAGGGAAGAGGAAGATGAACCAGTGAATTTGTTTCTTGTCGTCGCCTTATTGTCTCCCTCCTTCAAGCGATGCTGAAAATAAAAGAAGCTAATAAAAGAAAAGAGATGACTTCATGGAATCAAATATACAAGAAAAGAATAGCATAAAAAAATAAATAAAGAGAAAATTAAAGAAAAACTTAAACTGAACGCTAATCGGTAAAAGCAAGCACAAGAATAAGTGAAAAGAGTGTGGGTCGATATTACTGCTTTTGCGATTCTTCCGTAGTAGCGAAGTGGCTATACGGGTCGTATTCACAAGAAGGAAGAGCGATGAAAGCTTGATGCGACTTTTTGTTCAAAAAAGAGAAAGTTCCTTATTTCAAATAGAGAATTGGAAAATGAAAACAAGTTGGTTTCAAAATTTACTTTAGAATGATTTGGTGATTTGTGAAATTGGATTTTCTTAATGGTAAAAACGCATGGCTAACTTTCTATTAAGTGCTCCCACTAATCCCTAACCTCTTGAAGATGTAGCCTCACGATGGATCATAGGCAAGCATACCCCTTATGCATAGGAACTATTCACGTGGAAACCGAGTGAAAGTTCTTCCTATAACTTAGCTTAACACGGCGAAAACTTGGACATTCCCTTATCAAGATCCAATTGAAGCGAGAATAGGGAAAGACACAAGTGCACTAATGGTATCGACAAAGTTAAAAGGAAAATCTCTAACTTATAAAAATAAGTAAAGCATGCAATCAATAGATCATCAAAAACCCGTTAAGCATAAAATATAAAAAAGTGAATACTTGAATGTAAGTTAGAGTTAGAACCCTCGTCTTAAAATATCATAGCTCTTGTTTGCACAAGGCTTATTTGACACTATTGACTCATTCAGGTTATCAATCAAGTTGTTAGAGATTAGTGGGTTAGTAGTTAGTTAGCCATGCAATGAAAGAGTTAATTAGACATGGTAGTAAAAGAAACAACAAAAGAAAGAAGTAAAGAGAAAGGGAGTTACACTACAACAAGAAAGTAAAAGCAAATAGAAAACACAAGTAAATGGAAAGGAGAAAGAGAAGTAGTTACTTGTATTAGATTGCCACCTTCAAATACAACTTTTACACACTCTCTTTCTCTCTCTCTTTCACTCTAATGGCTAAACTAAAACTAGAAGAAGAAGGAAACAACACACACTACAACTCCTAGAAACAAAGCAACAATACAACTTTAAACTCTGGATATCCCTTCTCTGAAAGTCCCAGGGAGTTTTTATAGCTACAGAGGGTATGGTGCACTGAATGGAGGGTATGGCCCCTGGCACCACTCGAGTGGTGCCAGGATGGCCGCGGAAACCCGGCCCTGGCCGCATTCCCGCGGCCATACTGTCGCCAGGGGCTGCAGACTGGTGCCAGTATGGGTGCCCTGTTGCAGCCTCCACTCCTTTGACTTTAGCTCCCTGATTCAACAGATTTGGGTTTCAAGTTTGGGCTTCTCTTTTGGTTCTAAAAATCCTCAAATATGTTAGAGTTTTTGGGCCTGTCTTCTTCTTCAAGCCATGGACCTAGAAACAAGGAGAAACACCCATTAATAAACAGATTTTTATTAAGATAAGTATGCAAATGTGATAAAAAATATGCAAGTATCAATACTAATCAAACGCCGCAAGAACGTGAAGAAGAATTCTGAATTTTATTCAATAAGCATCAAATATAAAGCTCTTGATCTTTCCAATCTCGCATTACAACGCTCAAAACTCTCTTTTTCTAGCTTTTCAGCCCTCTAGTCTCCTTCCTCTCTTTCAATGAATAAAGTATTTATAGAAAATACTGATAAGAGAGAGAGTAGGGAGAGAGGAAGAGTTAGCTATTTTTGAATTTCAATCTTCCCCTTATCTCCAAACTTGATTTATCCAGAATTTTGATCTGCAGCTTATTGGAGTGTTGATTGTTGAATATTACTTATCAGATGATAGAATGCAAAACAGTGATCAACATAAGAGTTGTAGCCCTTTAAATCTTCTTTCTGGATCATCTTGAATCATCAGATTTGAGAAGCGAAAGTTATGATTAAAATGCTAAACTATATCCAGTCTGAATCCGAATCTAAATTGCTTCATCTCATCCGTTGATCTTCTCTCTATCCATTTATCCTCAGCAAACCCAATAGGGTCTTCAAAAATTCATTTTTCTTTTGAATTTTTATAGTATTATCTTATCTGGTAAATACAATCCTCAGATAAGATAGACTAAAGATTCTCTGAATTTGAGTTGATCCCTGTTTGATTTGAACTTTTGAGTTTGTTTGGATAGGATCCATGTTTATCTTCTCTTTATCATCCTGCAAGGATTAGGACATTAAGACAAGTGAGTTTGTAATGATTTATTACAGAATATATGTAGGAATGTAATAATGTTTATGCAATATATGTGTCCAAACAGCATGCTTGGGTCTCTTCAAGGGAAACTTTGGCTTACTATCTGCTTTACTGGATTAGTAATGTCCATGTTGCTGCCTCATCTCTGTTCATTAGCTTACCTTTGACTTATCTTTTGTAGATATCGATAAGTTAGACGTCGTTCAGACCGGTTGAAGATAAATGCAGGAATCCCGTCTCTTTCGAGTGTCAACACATATATGTATGCCATGATATATTTTTTGCAGGGGAACACTTGTTATTTATATTTATTATAACCTGTTTCTGCAGGGGGAGTTTTTGTGCACACAACTAGTCATCATCAAAAAGGAGAGAATGTTGGAACTTAAGATTTTGATGATAATATTTGTGATGCAGATGCATTGGAGCTCTATCTCAAAAGCTAGTGCTGAGTTTTAATTACTTAAGATTATTCAAGGATATTTACTACTTTTTGTGTATTTTAATAGATTGTTCAAAGTCTTGATCACACACACAAAATAGTTTGATAGTCGACTTATCCCCTTGACTAGTCGACTAACATATCCTATAGTCAACTTGCTATGTTATATAGTTGACTAAGTCTCTCCACAGAAAAATATCAGTTCTCTGTTTTTTGACTGTAAGGAATATTAGTCGACTTACCTTCTCTGCTGGTCGACTCATTTTAGTTTCCAGATACCTATCATTCTGTATCAGCCTTCTATAGTCGACTTGACATTTAGACTAGCCGACTAACCTAAACAAAACTTCTTATATTAATCGACTAACTCTCTTATCCTAACCGACTAACTACAGTTTTTGACTGTTATTCAGTTATTGATTTTATGGTGTTTTATCCAACATTCTGATTTTCAAATTTGAGTTGATAACTTCTCTAACTGACCATTGATTTCACCTATAAATAGGGATGTTATCCTAGGATGTATTCACCAATTCAAATCATTAGTTTTCTGTCCAAAACTCTATTGAAAATTCTGTTTTCAGAAAACTAGTTTTCACTTTCATTTCTTCACACAATTTCTATTCTTTTGTGAAGAATTCTGAGAGTCCTCCTATAAAAATACCTTGTTCACGATCACATACAAGTTTCAAGACTTATAGGATACTTCGTAATCAGTCAAAGAGAAGAGTTGTACAAGAGAGTATCTTCTTGGTGTAGGAAAGAGTTGTACAAGAAAGTATCTTCCTGGTACAGAGAAGAGTTGTACAGATTTGGCAAAAGGTGTTTTGTCAAGTGGTGTACAAGGAGTTGATTTTGGGGTGTATCAAAATCAGGATAAGGAAAATCTCAAGCGGGTTGCTTGAGACTGGACGTAGGTCACGAGAACCGAACCAGGATAAAATCTCTCGTGTTGTGTTTGCATTTTTTCTGAGATTTATTTTATGCATTTTCCTTTTCTTGCAAGTATTTTTATTAAACGCTATTCATCTTTGTTTTAGTGTTTGTGTTGCCATTGTTTATAGATCCTACATACACAAGGTATCAAGCATCATGTGTTACATGAAACATCTGCAAGACAGTTGTAGGAGATCCTGGAGAAGAAATATCTGACAAATAGCATCGAGTCATGGCTACAATTGAAAAGGAGGCTTTATCGCTTCCAGATGAAGAGAGGACTCTCTATTGATGAACATATGAACAACTACACCAAGCTTCTTACAGATAGTTAATGTGGATGTCAAGATTGGTGAAGAGGATAAGGCAGTAATTCTTCTGAATTCTCTTCCTGACGAAGAGTATGAGACTTTTACTCTTACCTTGATTAATGGTAGACAAACACCTAACTACAGTGAGGTGTTGGCAGCTCTTGTAAGCGATAAAGTAAGGAGGCAGTTAGACTGTCTTCTCACGGGAGTACATCAGCAGATGCGTTGGCGGTAAGAGCCAGGAATTCCAATCGAAAGGGCAAAGGTGATCGCGGGAGATCGAAGTTCAGGCCTGATTTCAGAGATATGAAGAAGAACCAGTGCGCCTTCTGCAAGGATCTAGAGCACTGGAAAGTTGATTGTCCAAAGGCCAAAGGTAAGAAGAAGGAGTCGAAGACTGAGGCAAACATCGTACAGGTGGTCAGTACTCACGCCAGTACTTCACAGGTGGGTGGATCAAACTTGGACTCATTGGTATTCTCTTTCTTTGTCACCACTCCTATTGTTGGTTACTCAGAAGATTTTGAGTGGATGTTAGTTACTGGAGCTGCCTATCATGTGTGCCCGAACATGGATTGGTTTTCTAGTTTTGAGAAGGTAGATGGATGTTCTATAATCATGGGTGATGATCGCCCATGTAACATGGAAGGTATAAGGACAGTCCAGATCGAGATGTTCGATGAGATGGTGCGAGAATTGAAGGAAGTAAGGTATGTACCTCAACTTAAGAGGAATCTTATCTCAGTTGGTGCTTTGAAAACATTGAGTCTTGAGGTATCAATAAGAGATGGTGTTCTCAAGATGACCAAAGGCTCAATGGCGGTTTTGAAGGACGTCCGTCGAAATAATCTCTACCACTTGAAGAGTTGTACAGTTACAGGTTAGATGGCGTCTTCTACAAATTCAGATGATAATTCTACCTGGTTGTGGCATATGAGGCTCGGACATACAGATGAAAAGTCCTTGCAAGCTCTTGCAAAGTAAGGTCTATTGAAAGGTATCAGAACCTGCAAATTAGAATTTTGTGAACATTGCATCATCAGAAAGAAGACCAAGGTGAAATTCGGCACAGCGACTCACTACACCGAGGGAATTCTGGATTATGTTCACACTGATATTTGGAGACCTACAAAGACGGCATCTATTGGAGGTAACCACTACTTTGTGACTTTCATTGATGATTATTCTAGGCGATATTGGGTATACCATGAAGCACAAAAGGGAAGTCCTAGAATTGTTTGTGGAGTGGAAGAAGAATTTGGAGAAAAGCACGGGAAGAAAGATCAAGGTCCTCCGGTCAGATAAAGGAGGTGAATATAAGTCTGATCCTTTCCTAAAGCTATGTCGTGATGAAGGCATAGACAGGCACTTCACAGTAAGGGAAACACCACAACAAAACAGGGTAGCAGAAAGGGTGAACAACTTTGCTAAAGAAGGTCCAATATATGTTATCCAATGCCAGATAACCAAAGAACATTTGGGCTGAGGCATTGGTATATTCTTACTATCTTGTCAACAGGTTGCCTTCGTCTGCGATAGAAGGTAAAACACATCTGGAGGTTTGGTCAGGGAAAGCTGCTCAAAACTATAATTCGCTAAGAGTATTTAGGTGTCCGGCCTACTACCATGTTAAGGAAGACAAGTTATGTTGGCCCAAAGGCCTTCCACTCTAGTTTTGATGATGATTAACTCATGTAGTTATGTTTACTAATAATCTTGTGTTGTTTAAGTTTCAGATCATTAACCAAGATATTAGTTGGTGATTAGCTTCAACAAGGTGTTTAGAAGCTTTTCATGATGATTTCAGGGCCAAAGCGTCAAGATCACACATTGCCTAGCCCATGGATGGAGTTTTGGAGCAAGTCTTCTTGTTGACACAAAGACTTAGGTATCCTAATTTAGATAGTGTGTTTTAGATCCATTTGTAAAGCTTAGTATAGTTGATATGCTCAAGTGCACATACACACACGTTTTATGTTTTGAATTTGGTTTTCATGAATAGTTTGATCAAAATAAGTTTACTTTATGTCTATGTATATTAGATATGTTCTAGATATACATACATGCGTATATGACTTATACAAACTTAGTTTGACATACCTATTCATGTAGTTTTATGTTTGGTATAAAACATATTTTTGAAATTAAAGACAAAAACTATGATATATTTGTTGAATGTGTATTAGACCTATGTCTATATGCATCATGCTTAATAATGTTCAAATATCATGTTTTTGTATTTCTATAAGTTTTAGGAAAATCAGATTTCTTATTGAAAAATCAAGTTTGATAAAAATACAAGTTTTGTTTTTGATAAAATTGGCAAGACACAAAAATGAATTGATATGTTGATATATTGTCTTGAAATTTTATCACTTGTTTGAGTTTCAATATAAAATGATAAAACAATTTATGGTAATTTTTAAAAGAGATAAAAGATTTTTTTGAAAATATTTTTCCCAAATTTTCTGTCTTTTTTGTGCTGACAGGCTGGTCGGTCGACCAGGACAGTCGACCGCACCAAGAGCCGGTCGACCCGTAGGGTCGACCGACGTGCACAGATGTGCACGTCTGGGCAGACACAAAAACGGTCGACTGTGCCGGTCGACCGGGTTTGAGAGCTCTGCTCTCTGTTTGTTTGGGTCGACCGGGCGGTCGACCGCTGCAGAAGAGTTCTGCTCTCGGTTTGTTTCGGTCGACCGGGCCGGTCGATCGCTGTTGCCCAACGGTCATATTTCTGACCGTTGGCGGTCGACCGGGCCGGTCGACCGGCAGCCTGTCAGGCTGCCAGCTCAGCATAAGGCTAGTTTTCTGATGGGCCTATATAAACCCCATCTCTTTGGGGATTTTGGCCAAGTTTTTGAAGAGAAAAAATTCTGGTTTTCTGAAGTGTTTAAAACAAGTTTTTCAAAGTGTTTGGGGCTTTAATCTTTCAATCTTTATTGTTTTAGGTTTTTGGAAAAATCAAAGAAAAGAATATTTTGGGAGATTTGTCTTGATTTTTCATTTTATATCTTTTGCAAGAATTTTCCCAAGTGTTTTTCTTTGTTGCTTGTTTTCCAAACACCTAGTTTTCCACACTTGAGCTATCACCTATCCTAATCTATTTAGGATCTTGTTTTTTGTGGAAAAGAAAAGAGAAAAGAAAAGAGAGATTGAGTTTGTGATTTTGGAACCACTTGTTGTAAACACCCTTATTCTTGTTGTATCCCTCTTTGGTAGAGGTGATCGGGTGATTGGTTTGTATCCCTCTAGTGTGAGGTGATTGAGTTTGGTTGTAAACCCTCTTCGGTAGAGGTGTTGGTTGTCGTTGTTGTTTTGGCTACGGGCCTTATCCCTCTTCGGTGGAGGTGGATTGTGGTTGTATAGCCTCGGTGGCTTTGTAAAGGTTGAGAGAGGAGTTTGGTACTCCTATAGTGGATTGGGAAATCCTACACGGTGGTGTAGGCGGGGATGTAGAGTTGGGTACTCGAACCTCGAAACAAATCTTTGTGTTAGCGTTTGATCCAATTTCTCTCAACTCTATTCTCTTTACATTTGTGCAAAGCATCATACTTCATTCATATCATATTTGCTTGTGTTGAGCATTATTCTTCCATAGCATATTATATACATTGCTTGTGTTGCCATTGCATAATCCATATTGCTATATCCTTGATTGCTTGGCTTGATTGTGTGTGCACATTGCTTGGATTGCTTGTGTGTGTGTGCCCAACTTATACTCATCCAACAAGAGCTTCACATAGCGCCTCAACCCATTTCAAGGGGAATCAAGGGGAGTTAGTCCAGAGCCTCGCAAGGGGAATTCGGCTACACTTGTTGTATTGTATTAGTTTGTGCATAATTTGCATTAGCTTCCACATTTAGCGCACTTAGTTTTGCATTAAGTTTTAGATTAGCACTAACACCTATTCACCCCCCCCCCCTCTAGGTGTTTTTCAAGTTAAACCCAAGAGCAAAAAAATGAGTGTTCATAGGATTCAAGAGAGGAATAAAAGGCTACAAGATTTGGGATCCTAAGGACAGAAAATTGTCAAGAGCAGAGATGTCACATTTGATGAGGCTTCAATATTGAAGTCTACAATTTCTCAGCAGGTGGAGATTGAGAAGACCAAAGAGGTATCACAGTAGATAGAGATTGATGCTACTTCACCGTCTCTAGAAAGGTCAGTATCTTTAAAGATTATACCCATAGTGACACAGGGTGGTGATCATGTAGCCGAGCAGGATGCTAATGACGACGATCAAGGACAGGTTATGGGTAATGTCCATGAATCCATTGCAGTTGGAAGAACTAGAAGAAATCCACATAAGCCTAGTTGGCTCACTACAAATATGATTGCGACCTACACTCTCCCAGTCATTGAAGAGGCGATCCCATCTATATATAGGGAAGCTGAAATCGGTTCAGAGTGCAAGATGTGGAAGGATGTCATGAAAAAGTGATGAGTTCTCTACACAAGAACGACATTTGGGAACTGACAGAGTTGCCCAAAGGAAAGAAGGCAATTGACTGTAAGTGGATATATGCAAGAAACTGGGATCTCTCAAGGAAGATACTACACGCTATAAGCCTGGTTGGTAACTAAAGGCTACACACATCGAGAAGGCATTGCCTCCAATAAGGTATTCTCACATGTTGTAAAGCACTAGTCGATTCGAATTTTGCTAGCGCTGGTAGCACAGTATGAGTTGGATTTTGACCAGCTCGATGTGAAGACCGCCTTTCTCTATGGCGATCTTGATGAAGAGATCTATATGTCTCAGCCGATGGGGTTCAAACCTACAGAAAAGGAGAATATGGTATGCAAGCTGAAGAAATCGCTGTATGGATTGAAGCAGTCTCCTAGGCAGTGGTACAAACGTTTTGATAACTTCATCAGAGGAAAAGGGTACACGTGCAGCCATTATGACCCATATGTATATTACAATAAACTACCCGTAGGAGAGTACATCTATCTACTGTTATATGTAGATATGATATGCCTAAGACTATCGCTAAGAGCAGATTCGTAATTGATAAATTGAAGAAAGACTTGTCTTAGGAGTTCAAGATGAAGGATCTTGGTGAAGTAAAGAAGGTGCTAGGCATGGAGATTGAGCGAGACTAAAAGAGAGGCAAGGTTAGCTTGACAAAAAGGGGTATTTGCAGAAGGTACTTCAGAGGTTCAACATCGACGGTGATACGAAATCTGTAAGTACACCATTGGCTCCTCATTTCAAGTTAAAAGCCACTATGTCTCCTATTACTGTCGAAGAATGTTAGTACATGATTCTCGTGCCGTATGCTAGCGTATAGTTTAATGTATGCAATGGTGTGTGCAAAGCCAGATTTGTCACAAGCTATCTCGATGATCAACAGATACATGCATGATCCGAGGTAGTCAAGTGGGTTCTACGGTATATTAAGGGTACCATAGACATTGGATTGGTATTCGAGAAGGATTCCACGGTAAGCAGGAGTGTATCGAATATGTTGACTCAGACTATGTAGGAGATCTCGACAAACGCCGGTCTATAACGGGGTATGTGTTTACATTGTCCCAAGCACCGGTGAGTTGGCACTCTACTCTACAGTCTACAGTTGCATTGTTTACTACAGAGGCCGAGTACATGGCCATGAAGAAGGCTATGAAGGTGGCAATATGGCTTCAAGGGTTGCTCGATGACTTGGGATTAATCAGTATCTGTTGAAGATCAACTGTGATAGATGAGTGCTATCTATTTGACAAAGAACCAGGTGTATCATGTAAGGACGAAAACACATTGATATCAGGTTCCACTTTGTTTGGGAGATTCTTGATGAAGGTGATATTGAGTTACTGAAGATTCACACAAAGGAAAATCCCGCAGATATGCTTACCAAGGTGGCGTCAGGAGTGAAATATACACATTGTAAAGAGTTGTTCCATATCCTTCCAGTTGCTTGAGCTTGGTGGAGCTCGTTTGAATGAATTACGAATGACTTGATCCCTTGGACAAGGTACGTAGGCAGCCACACATGTGCAACCACTTCCGAGTCGACAGGTACTGTGATGAGTTCGGCTCAGATTTGAGAAATCTTCACCGAGGTGCAGAATTGTAGGGAGAGAGGAGATAAAAACTATGGTAGAGTTTTTTAAACTTGTCGGAAGAAATAGTGCAGAGATCAGAAGCCAAAAAGGAGCGAGAACGCATCGAATGCAGGCTAGCAGCAATGGTCAGTCGACCGCCCAGTCGACCGGCGTGCACAACATGCATAGGGCAGCACGGTCGACCGCCCGATCGACCGCAGCAGGAGAACGGTCGACCGACTGACATGCATGAGTCTGGGTTAGACTCAGTCGACCGACCGGTCGGCCGAGTGGATGGGTCTCCACTCGACTGTAGGCGTATCTGGGCGCGAATCTACTTCTCCTTTAAGGATTCGGACTTTGTTTATGAATTGGAGTCAAATCCAATTGGTTTCCTAAAATCCCTGGGTCTCTCTGATTACAAATAAAGGGGTAGAGCCTTCTTGAATTGTATGCAAGATACAAGTTGTATTGATTGTTGAATCAATAAAATCTCTCTCACTTGCCTAGGAAGTAGGCCAATTACCGAACCTCGTTAACTATTGTGTGTTGACTTTATCTCTTATTTATTTGTTCTTGTTTTCTGAGTACTTCTCTGTTGCATTTATTTCTATTAATGAATCTCTTAGTGGCTGTTACCTCACGCATAACAATTATCCTTTTAGAAGTTTTGAAATTCATCAGAGCTTATGAGCAAGAAATTTTTTTCCTATAAACCGCCAACTTAAAGCCACAAAAAGCCAAAATGTACCGCGCGTACAGTAATCTGTTTGAAACCCTCAATGAATATATGCATATAATAATTAGTTTTCTAAATATTGATGCATCACATTAATTACTTATCTAAGTATGCACTTTTGTCTTTCACGACCCTTCCAATATACTCGAGAACTCCTAAAATAACAAGATTTAATATTGAGATATTTTTGTTTTAATTTCATAATCATGATAATAATATCTTGACTTATCAAAAAGAAAATGATAATAAAGTCCTGTGGAGATTTTTGAAATTAACTCAACCTACTCTTCAGATTTTTACAACCCAACTAAAAGCTGAATTTGCTTGAAACATACTAATTAGTGTTATCCCTCCAAATAAACTCTCTCGTTTTCAAAGCTGAGTGTAAAATTACTCAAAACGTACCAGACTTGACCCATTTGCAATATTGTTAAAACATATTGAATAATTGACAAATGATAATAACTCACCTATTAATTGAAGTTAAAGAGACCATCATGATATATTTTGGATTTTGCACTTAATACATCATATTAGAGTTATTTACGACATAGAAATCGGACTAATGTCATATTTAGTCGGCCGCTATAAACAAAATTAATATTTTTTAATAATGTTGCATTTAATGTACTTGAACTTACCAAAAAGAGTATAGTTAAAAGTCATCATATTTAATATTATTATCTAATAGTATTTTTGCATGTATAATCCTTATACTTTTAGAAAATAATATACTTTACAGCATGGTATATCAGTAGCAATATGATAAATACTAGCTCAGTCAAGACAATTATAAGAATATTAAATTCTTCATTTTTGATATATTTTTTAAGTAAATAATTGAAATTATCTAAGTCTGCCCACATTCTATGTAATGGTAAATTTGAATTTATTAACATAATAAATATACCTAATTCCCCCATCCTAAAAAAAAAAAATTTGAAAATCATTCTATTAATTAGTCAATTGATGCAGTTGGGTTATCCTCTATCATCTTTAGTGCTCAATTGATGCAGTTGGGTTATCCTCTATCATCTTTAGTGCTACTATATAATTCATGTATAATTGTTTAACTTATTACTCTTTTTTATCAACTAAAGCTTTTCATAATTGTTAATATTCTGAATGCACGAAAGTTCAATTACCTTGCAGTAAAGTATAAATTATTAAACATGTCTATATTATTGGACAAAGATAAGGCGCCTAATCTAATTTGTTGCAATCCAAACTATTGAAATATTAGATATGTCCAAATTTATTGGATGAGAGATAAAATGATTTAACCTGTTTGTTGTGATCTAAACTATTGACATATACTTATCCTAATCTACTGGATGATCCAAACTGTCGTAATTCACCTAGATGATGATAAAGATAGTCTAATCTTTTTTGTTATTATTTAAACTAAGTTTGTAATCAAGATAAAACCAATTATGATTTATTTGTATATAGATAAAGCTGTATAATTTAGTTTTTTATATTCCTAATGTACTCTTATGTTAAATTTTTTTCGCACATTTATACTCTATATGTTTTTCTACACAAGACTAACACCTATTGACCCCCTAAGTGACATAATTTTTTTTTTAATAATGAAGACTTACATGTATTGCTCCTGTGCAAAAAAACGGGAGAGTAAAATATTTCTCTTTATGTATTGATTCAGAGAGAAATTTCTCAAAATGCGTGATCTACTGAAAGATTGTTCTCGACTTACTCTTGACTTTTTATATAAATGTCATTTGAAGATGTCAAATCCATTATTTAATTTAGAAGATGATTCATATTTTAAATCCTTAATTTTTTTTTCCTTGTATAGGTTGCATCAATGAAATTTTGAGTTACAACTAGGAACAAACTAATCAGGATATTTAGTTATGTCCATTAACAAATATGGATAAATATTGGATATTCATCTAACTGGCTTTTACATATATCACAATAGTAAACTATATATATCAAATATACCAAAACCACATTCTTAATATACCTCGTGTTTTGGAATACATACATTTATCTAAAGTAATATTTTTCAAAAGAAATATTTAAAATCAAATCAAATATTACATAATATAATATTTTAGTCAAAAATAAATATTATTTCACACGAGAAAAATATTGAAGTTAAGTTCTAGCTCGAATTTCTCATTGAGTTTTAGTACCACGTGTGTTCCATATATGACATCCTCCTCCTCGAATAATTAGCACAGTAGCACTAGGTGTTTTTTTTTTTTTTTTTTAATGAGTTTCTTTTCCTCGCTTCTGCGGGAAAGAGTTTCTTTTTCCATATCTTTTAAGGACTATGAGTCTGTTTGATTGTCATAATTGATCGTAATTCATAAGTCGTAATTGGTAAATTCTTTTACAGTTGTAAATGAGTTACATGCATGTAAGTTTTACGGTATTTATTTGGTAATATAAAGTTGTAAGTGAGAAATTGTATTATATTTTACGATGTTTGGTTGTCGTAACGTGTAAGTCGTAAGTGGAAAAGTTGACTACAAAATTAACGTCGTAAGTGGAAAAGTTGACTACAAAATTAACTATTTAGTGATTTAAAAAGTTTTAATTTGCAAATAAATACTAAAAATGTTAAATAATTAAAAAATTATATTAACATAAAAAAATAATATAAATTTGCATGACCACAAAATTAACTGTAACTGGGCTGCAAGTGAGTGACAATTGGGTTTGAGTTGCAAGTGAGTAGTAGCTAAGTTGCGTAAGTCTTTTATTAATTACGGTCTAAAAAAATGCCCTAGTTGTAATTGAATTATAAGTCATTACGAATTACAGACTTTTACGACTTTTACGATGAAACAAACGGCCCCTGTGTCTACGATGCAAGCCAACGGTCCTTCTCCATGAAAAGAAAAGGCAATAATCAGAGGGAAGTCACCACCGCATGCCATCTTACATCCGGTAATAATAATAAAACCTCCGTGAATGGGCCTTCCAGCAGTGAACCCTTCTTTAACAGACCAGGCTTGGACCCAGAAACAGTAAGACCCAAGCCCAACTAAAATTTCTCAAATTGGTTATAAATTTTCAAAGCTGCGTAGGCAGCTTTCCGACCTGCTCTCGTCACCAGGCTTTCGGAGTGACTCATATGCTTGTCAGTTTTCGTCAAAGAATATTCCAACAAAATAAAATAGAACACAACAAGAGAAAAGAAAATGGGGGCATTTTGGTTTTCTTCTCCTTTTGGGTCTTGAATTAAGAACTAACGATGATTCAGTTTTGGGTTCGGTCGTAAGCGCGATCGTGGCCGTCCATTTCCTCGCCGGCGGCGGAGGGTGCGAGAGCCTGGTGCTCCGCCAGACGACCGGAAAGGCGCTTCAGTTCTCGAGGGAGTCCAGGTTCAAGATCGCGCTGTTCGCGGACTTGCACTACGGGGAGGACGCCTGGACCAACTGGGGCCCGGTCCAGGACGAGAACTCGGACCGGGTCATGTCGACCGTTCTTGATAAAGAACACCCAGGTCAGAGTCACTCCTCTCTCTCTCTCTCTCTCTCTCTCTCTCTCTCTCTCTCTCTCTAATTATTTAATGTTCAAAATTGAATTTTGAAAAATATATGAGCGGACTCAAGCACCCAACTTGAGTCGGTTTTTAATTGAAGAAGTCCAAGTAGTAGAATTCTTGAATATATAATTGGTGTCTACACTCTTAACTCCGGCAGCAATGTTGAAAAGTTGCCTAAGTCAATGCAGTGGAATGGCAGTTGATTTGGTTAAAAGTTGGAATTTCTAATCACTTTCTCAACCCCCACCCAATAATAAAAAAAAAGGAAAAAAAAAAAAAACAATACACACACAAAAAAAAAAGTGGTGTTGAAGCAGGTGTAATGCTTTCTCAATTAATCTCTTCTCCTCTTATTGAGTGTTGGCTATTTCTATATAAGAGTTTCGAATAGAAAGTGGGGGGTGCCATGAGTTATATTGCTACGTTCCTCATAAATTGATCAACTTATTGTAACAAAATTATATTGCAAGTTGATGTGACAGCTAGCCAGCAATGATATATTGGACTTTTCAATAATCCATGTGATGGGGACATCTCTCCAGGATTGCGATTCTACACCAGGAGGCGTCGTCGCACACTTTCAGTTTGGTTCGATTAGGGCTGGGAAAGTCAACTTAGCTATTTTCCCCTTTTATTATAATTTTTATTTATTTGACAGTTTTCTTTTAGTCCCATATCGGTTGTAATAGGATCTTTCTGTTGATGTAGGCCTATTTAAGGCAAGACTGGTATTGTTATTGGTAGTTTTGGAATGAATGAAAATTGCTTTTAAGCTTTGTAGCCTGTGTGCTTTGGGTGAGAAACCCTAGGGAGAGAATCCCGCCCGGTTCCCGTAATTTTTGGTATCAGAGCTTAAATTCCTGATTTCTTTCCAAAACACAACCCAAAAAAATATATATTCCCGTATAATTAAAACCCTACATCTCTCTCTTATTCTGAGCGCCGCCAAAAAAAAAAAAAGAAATTCAACAAAACCCTATTTTTATTCTTCCTCTGTTCCTCAAGTCCGCCACCAATCCAATCTCTTCGACGACTCCCTTCACCCGCAAGCTCCACCTGCGAGCACTCGCCCGTCTGGTTCCCGTCTTCATCGACGCCCAGATCGACGACCAGATCTCCGTCATCCGCGACGACGAGATCTCTTCCGCTTCACCAAATTCGAAGTCCACCGACGACATCATCTACATCCTTCCCGCGTCGCACTTCGAGATCAGAGAACGGAGCCAAATCAGATCTGCTTCCTTGTGTTCACCAGCGAACACAACGAGACCACGGGTCGTCTTCGTCTTCGACTGCATCTTCGACATCTTCGACATCGTCCTCCTGATTTTCGCCTTCCGTCGAACTTCTGTTTCGTTCCAGACAGATCAATCTCCACCGCCTCCTTGCGACGCCTGCCTGCATCATCTTCGATCATCTGTTCGACGCCGCCGTCCACTTCCAACAGCGCCATCGCCGACTTCCCTCTTCCAGAACGAAGTCCGATCTGCTTCCTCGTGTTCACCAGCGAACACCACGGCCCTTCTTCCTCTTCAGCGGCGTCTTCGACATCAGCTCATATCCGACGCTCTCCCCTCTCTCGCAAGCTCATCTTTGTGCTACTAGATCGGATCACCATCTTGTCCATTCTGACGGCGATCAAGTAGAGGCGTCCAAGCGATCAGGCGACAGGATCAGGCCGGAGTTTTGTTACAGACCTGTTAAAAAAAAAACAGATCTGAATTGGGTGTTTTGATTAAAGATTAATTCCAATTGATTTGGATTCCTTTCACAGTGACTTCAATTGACCTGAGTTCTTCCCACCAGAGCTTTTCCCCGTCTTCTTCTCAACTTCAGAGAGGAGCAGAGAGATCTTAAGGCTATATTTGAGTTGGTGGGGTTAGCACGACTGATCCGCGAGCTACAGTCCGACGCCTGAAGCAATCTTAAACACCCAGTGAATTTTTCAGCGACCCGAGGCCCGACTGGAACTCTTTTTCGACTACCCAGGTAAGCAGAATTTAGGTATCAATTCCCTGAACTGAAATTTTAGATACTACTTTAAATTCTGTCATAATAATTTCATCAATTATCTGCCATCCACAAATAGCGAGTGAGTGTATCTGCTTTGCCCTTATTTGCGACATCTTTATATTAATTTAGGGACTGCTAAATACGTAGTAGATCTCAACAGTTGCATAGAATTAATATTTTACAAAATATTGAGATCTAATTGCAAGTTCTTTTTTACAACATAGTCTCTATTTTACACTCTTGAGCTAGCTAGCAGATTCATTCGCCTTATTGTGCGCTTTATGTTACTGAATCATTGCTGATCCTCCACATCTTCTGCATCATCCTGCACGATTGCATTAGAGTTTGTTAGTGACATATAGAAATTATTAGGTTGCATTCATATTAAAAAAAATCATCATCATCATACATTCAGCATTTAGATAATAACAATAAAAAAAAGAACTGTGCATGCGTACTCGTAGTGGTAGAGTCTACGACCTAGTTGACCCTAATACAGACATGGATCCCAATGCTTCTTCGTTTGGTATCACCTCGCCAACAGATTACATGACTCTTGAAATTCTCAAAACTCTTGAGGAAATTAAGGCCAAATGAACGCTCTAGGTCAGAGAATGGATAGATTGGAATTGGAATGTCATGATAACTCTCGTAATGAAGAGCGACAACTTAATAATCGGCGAGAGGAGAGAATAAACAGGAATTATAATCGATACGATGAGGATGACCGGTACATGAAAAACATCAAAGTAGACGTATCGAACTTTGACGGCCGCTTAGACCCACAATATTACCTTGATTGGGTAATGAGTCTAGAGCGTTATTTCAAGTGGTACGAGATGTCCCAAGAGCGGCGAGTCCGTTTCGCAGCCATGAAGCTTGTAGGACAAGCGGGGCAATATTGGTCTAATGTTGAAAGACTGATAGCCCTCAGGAGGCAAGAACCGATCCGGATTTGGGATGAGATGAAGGCTAAGTTAAGCTAAAAAATATCTCCCTATTACTTTTCAGGATCAACTTTTAGACAAGTGGAGCAGGCTAACACAAGGGACTCGCTCTGCTACGGAATATATTGAGAAATTTGATGAGTTCTTGACCCGGTGCAGCGAGTTCGTTGATGAATCCCCAACAGTCACCCTCTCTAGGTTCAGGTCTGGCCTTCACGATGATCTCCGTAGGGAACTCTTTGCAAGGGGTGTTAGTGATTTAGAACACGCCTACCAGATAGTTCGGGATTTAGATGCGTCTCGAGGATCTTACTATCAATGAGGTTCAGAGTACAAGAATCAAAGCACTAGGGCTACCTCTGGACAGTCCCAACTCAAACCCAATCCTAACAGTTCGATCCCAACAGGAGATCTCAAGGGTAAAGGTCCAGTTGATGGTGTGCCACGAACCAACCCCCGCACCCAATGTTTTAAGTGTCAAGGATATGGGCATGTAGAAAAGTTTTGCCCAAGTAAATCCAGAACCCTCTTTCTGGATGATCAATCAGATGAGGTGCAGGACGAACCTCAAAAGGAAGTTGTATTTGTGGGAAATGCGAGCAGTGATTCTGAGAATGATTTAGAACAAGAGGAAGTTATTAGTTCTATCAGGCATGTTGCTGTCGTTCGATGTACCCTCGCTCAACCTAAAGATATGGTTGACTGGCGTAGAACCTCAATCTTCCACACATGGATAAAGATTGGTGAAAAAATTGTAAAATCATTGTCGATAGTGGAAGCTGTATAAATGCTGTGTCATCTAGTTTGATTTCAAAGATAGGGTTGAAGACGGTCCCTCACCCTAATCCATACAAAGTTACCTGGATTAACACAGCATCGATGGAGGTGAATGAACGATGTCTTGTACCTGTGCAATTTGCCACCTATAAGGATAAAATTTGGTGTGATGTAATAACAATGGATGCAGGACATGTGATTCTTGGTCGACCTTGGTTATTTGATATGGACGTGACTTTGTGGGGAAAGTCCAACACTTGTACTTTCAACTATGAAGGACAACAGATCAAACTAGTTCCGAGTCAACCTAGATCCAAACAAGAGAAAAAGCCAGTGGACACGAGAAAAGAAAAGAATCTCAACTTAATCAGCCCTAAAGAAATTGAACAAGAAGTGATTAGTGGGGCACAAGTCATCGTTTTGCTTACTCGGGAAGTAGCGAAAGAATCTCATGAAACGATTCTTCCTGAAGTGGCCCCTATTATCACAAAGTTTGCTGATGTATTTCCTGAAGACCTCCCTGTTCAACTGCCACCAATGCGGGACATTCAACATGCCATTGATCTAGTTCCGGGAGCCACTCTACCCAACTTGCCGCACTATCGAATGAACCCAATGGAACATGCTGAATTACAGAGGCAAGTTGAAGAGTTGTTGAGCAGAGGGTTCATACGAGAAAGTTTGAGCCCTTGCGCGGTCCCTGCACTGTTAACGCCGAAGAAAGATGGGACATGGTGTATGTGTGTGGATAGCCGTGCTATCAATTAACGATAAAATATCGTTTTCCAATCCCTAGATTGGATGATATGCTTGACATGATGACAGGTGCTACCATCTTTTCAAAAATAGATTTGAAGAGTGGTTATCATCAAATCCGTATTCGCTCGGGAGATGAATGGAAAACAGCCTTTAAAACGAAGGATGGGCTGTATGAGTGGATGGTCATGCCTTTCGGCTTGTCTAATGCTCCAAGCACTTTTATGAGAGTGATGACACAAGTATTGCGACCCTTTATCGGAAAGTTTGTAGTCGTATATTTTGATGACATTCTCATTTATAGCAAATCAAAGGAGCAACATTTGGACCACCTCACGCAAGTTTGTGTAGTTTTGAGAAAGGAAAGTTTATATGCCAATCCTAAGAAGTGTACCTTTCTTACCGACAAAGTCATTTTCCTAGGAGTGGTTGTTTCTTCACAAGGTGTCTCCGCAGATCCCGATAAAATCAAAGCTATGTGGAATGGCTAGAACCATGCAGTATTCGAGAAGTGAGAAGTTTTCATGGGTTAGCCACTTTCTACAGACGTTTTATTCGAAACTTTAGTACCATCATGGCCCCGATTACCGATTGCTTAAAAAAAGAGGACTTCGAATGGACTAGAGCTGCTGCCAAGGCGTTTCGGGAAATCAAAGAGAGAATGACAGAAGCTCCTGTTATGAGGCTCCCAGATTTCACGAAAGTTTTTGAAATTACTTGTGATGCCTCAGGCGTTGGGATAGGTGGTGTTTTAAGTCAAGAAAAGTATCCCGTTGCCTATTTTAAGCGAAAAGTTAAATGATGCTAAGCAACGGTACTCTACCTATGATAAGGAGTTCTATGCGATAGTGCAAGCTCTGCGTTATTGGCGCCATTACTTGTTACCGCAAGAATTCGTCATTTATTCAGACCATGAAGCCCTTAAGTATCTCAACTCTCAAAAGAAGTTGAATTCGAGGCATGGTAGGTGGGTAGAATTCCTTCAAGATTACACTTACGTCCTTAAGCATAAGGCCGGGGTGAAAAATAGGGTCGCTGATGCTCTTAGCCGTCGTCGCGCTTTACTTTCTGTCATGAGTACGGAAGTGTTTGGTTTCGAGAAGATCAAAGAAACTTATGAGTCCTGTCCTGATTTTGGAAATATATACACGGTATTAAGGGATAGTTTGACACATGAGATTGATGGTTTTCTTCTGCAAGACGGATATTTGTTTCGCTCTCGTCTGTTGTGTATCCCTCGTACCTCATTGAGAGAATTTTTGGTATGGGAATTACACGCAGGGGGACTTGCTGGACATTTTGGGCGAAATAAAACAATTGAAGCTATCGAACATCGTTTTTATTGGCCGAGCTTAAAAAGAGATGTTGCAAGACTTGTTAGTCAATGTCGTACATGTCAACTCGCCAAGCAACGAAACAAAATACTGGTCTCTACACCCCTCTACCAGTTCCTAACTGTCCTTGGCAAGATGTTAGTATGGATTTCGTGCTAGGTTTACCAAAAACAGTAAGGAAGCATGATTCCATACTTGTGGTTGTAGACCGTTTTTCCAAGATGGCTCACTTCTTGCCATGTTCCAAAACGTCGGATGCATCTCGGGTTGCTACAATCTACTTTGATGAAGTTGTTAGGCTACATGGACTACCCAAAACAATTGTCTCAGATAGGGATTTAAATTTACGAGCTACTTCTGGAAAACCCTGTGGCATAAAATGGGAACTAAACTTCAGTTTTCTACGGCCTTCCATCCACAAACTGATGGCCAAACTGAAGTAGTCAATAGAAGTCTTGGTAATCTGTTACGATGTTTAGTGGGTGAGAATCTTAGAGCATGGGATCTTGTGTTACCTACTGTTGAGTTTGCATACAACAGTTCTGTCATAGAACCATAGGCATGAGTCCATTTGAGGTAGTGCATGGTTATCAACCTAGGCAACCTATAGACTTAATTCCCATGGTACCCATCATACTAGGATGTCTGAGTCAGCTGCATCATTTGCATCACACATTCATGACTTGCATAAGGAGATCAACAATCAAATTCAGAAAAATAATGTAAACTATAAAGCTTATGCAGATTTGCACAGGAAAGCACATGAGTTTAACGTAGGAGACTACGTAATGGTTCGGATTCGACCAGAACGGTATCCTCCGGGTACCGTGAAGAAATTGCACGCACGTGTGCGGGACCATTCAAAATTTTGAATAAAATTAATTCAAATGCATATATGGTAGATCTCCCACCGGATTTTGAAATTAGTCCCTCTTTTAATATTGAAAATTTGATTGCTTATAAAGGGCCCAATTTTTCCCCTGATAATCCTTTATTGGATGAGCCTTCCCCTGTGCCACCTCCTGAGAGACCCTTATTACCTCCTCTTCCCCAAATACATCCAACCCATATGGCAGATCAAATTGATGAAATTATTGATGATCAGATTGTCTCTACTAGAGATGGTGGTTACCACAGATTTTTGGTTCGTTGGAAAGGACTACCTGATTCTGATAACACTTGGATTAATCGAGAGGAACTCCAACGGTTGGACCCTGATCGTCTGGAGCATTATGAAAGCCGTGGAGGTTCACGTTCGAAAGAGTCGAGTTTTTCCCAAGCCCGAGGGAATGATGGGGACATCTCTCCAGGATTGCGATTCTACACCAGGAGGCGTCGTCGCACACTTTCAGTTTGGTTCGATTAGGGCTGGGAAAGTCAACTTAGCTATTTTCCCTTTATTGTAATTTTTATTTATTTGGCAGTTTTCTTTTAGTCCCATATCGGTTGTAATGGGATCTTTCTGTTGATGTAGGCCTATTTAAGGCCAAGACTGGTATTGTTATTGGTAGTTTTAGAATGAATGAAAATTGCTTTTAAGCTTTGTAGCCTGTGTGCTTTGGGTGAGAAACCCTAGGGAGAGAATCCCGCCCGGTTCCCGTCACCATGGAGTGGGGAAAAAGAAAAAAAGGACTCCTGTGCAAGTTTTCAACTCCTGAGTGTCTCTCTTGTTGTCTGTCTACTATTGGATTGCTATCTACTTACTCGGTATGACAAATTTAATGGAGTGCAGATTGTATTTGAATTAAGAATTGAGTAGGAGATGTGGCAATTTGGGATCTATTTGTGATTAAGCAAGAAAAGGAGAAGATAGGATGAAGCTTCAGACCCTTACATTGGGTTCACACCTAAAATTAAGTTTCACGCCCAACAATCACCAAATATTGATTGTTGAAACGGAGAGGAAAAAAAAATCCTTGGGGAAAAAAATCAAATTTCAATGACGATTCCTCTTTAGATAAATATGAAGAAAAGGGTAAAAAAATTAAACTCAAATTCCTAGAAGAGAAGGAAGAAAATTCAAACTCAAACTTTAATTCTGTGCCTTTAATGCAAATATTACTTGAAGCTTAAGAAATTAGATCCTAGACAAATATGAAAAGGTTTACCTTTTTAAATAAAAAGTAGTTCTAATTATTATATGCTTGCCTTTTGTAAGATAAGGCTCATGGTTTCAAATATTAGTCGATTCCGATATATATAGGCAATATCATATTGGGTTTGAAGTACCCGATACAATATTAACCTTATAATCTCCCGATATCGAGCTCATACTATTGATATGCCGACTTTGCCGATATTAATGGTCGATATTTCTGTTATTGATATTAAAAATCATTGTCTGATGCCTATACCAATACTAAGATTTTAACCATGATAAGGCTTGTAAGATAAAACAAATCCTAATTTAAAATACTTATTTTTTTAAATAACTATTAGTGAAGATCTAGATCAATCATTATATTTTGTAAGCCACATGCTCATGGGGAATCAAATGGTTCAAATTTAGCAAAATTTAGGATTATTATTTAAATTAGATTTGGATAGATTTGGTCAAGATTTAAGATTTATTTGAATCTAGATGTGGTTGTTTAGGAGTTATTTAAATCAATGTTCAAAATAACGATAACGTTTTTCTTTTGTTATGTTAAGATAGTTTATAACGTAACGCATAACGTAAGTTACGTGATTTAATATTTATTTAATAAAAATAAATAATATACTATATTTAAGAATTTTAATAAATAAAAATAATTTTAAAAAATCTAAAAAAATCAAAACAAATATATAACACATTTATCAAGTCTCACAACAAATTTTAGGAAGTATCGCAATAATTTTTCACATTCACAAGTTATAACAAGTTCACAAACTTAACAAATTTCAAAAGAAGTTCGCAAATATAAGTCATAGTCATACAAAATAAAGTAGTCATAATATCCTGGAATAATATCATGCCCTAATCTCATCTACTATGACTAAATCATCCTCCTCTAAGATGTACTCAGCATCCTCTGGATTGATATCGTCCCTGGTCTCATCAACATCATCAATGACAGGTCCTTTCCCTTTGTCCATGAAGAACAACTATCTACCCTTTGTTTCTTTTCTCTAGACTCACTATCAACCGCAATGCTAGTGCCTTCATTACCAAGTGCGGTGACATCTAGAAAATCTCTGTCCTCGTCTTCCCTTGCCTCATCTTCTTCCCTTACCTCATCTAGCCATGCAATATCATCCATAAGACAAGGCTCTTCAGTCTCTACAAGCCACTCATCATCGCTAGCAGGCTCCTCTATCAAAATCGGATCAATATGCAATCGCCTCCTACGAATATTCCTCTCTCGAAGCTTGATGTTATACATAACATAAACGAGGGATTGCAGACGTAATTGCTCCAGCGACATCTTTTCTTGAATGTACCTTCAACAAACAAATTTATTTATTAAAATTAAGTCATTGCTTATTTATTATAAAGAAAGTTATAACTTATAAGTTGTAGGTTTTAACTTTTCTTACTTGCTCAAAAGTGCTCCAGTTGCGTTCACATTCGGAAGCACTAGTAGTAAGAGATAGAATTCGAACTGCGAACTTTTGAAGTGTAGGAACTTCATCTCCAAATCTCTCCACCAAGCAGCTAAAAGAATAAGCGTTAGACATCGATGACTAAACAAAGAATCAAAGAATCAAAAATATTCACTAAATTATACCTGGACTACGAGCGTTCAAGGTCATTTGAGCTAACTGGCTTCCAAATTCTCCAAGCTTCTGTTTATAACTATCTAACTCCACATCAGCCTGTGCATACTCACGAATGTCAGGGATCATGCGCTGCATGCACTCACGAAGGCCTCTTACCTCAGCATCATTGCTAAAATTCTCGCTATAGAAACATCTTGGGTTTAGGAAGTACGCTGCCGCATGAAGAGGCCTATGCAACATACCGGTCCACCTCTGGTCAATCATATTCCAGTAAGCATGTACTTCCTCTTACTGCCACCACACACATCCCGTATCTTCTCCTTTGCAGTATCAAGCATATCATAAAGAAAAGGCATAGATGGCCTCACATCCGAATCCACCTCTCGTAGAACATATACGAGTGGAATGTAGTGCTAAAGCAAAACAAAATTTTGGCCCAAAAACTCTAGTAGAAATCACCGCTCTTTTTACTTTCACTCCATTTGGTTTTTTTGCCCAAGTGCTCCTATTGAATTCTTCGAATGCAAACATCTTTCTCAAAGGTTGTCTTAATTGGTACAACCTTTGTAGAGTCAAGAAGGAAGTAGCAAATCGTGTAATGGCCGGTCTTAGGAGTTCCTTCCCCTTTGTGTGTGCCCGAAACAAATTAAGAATCCAACCGTGATTGTATATGAATTGGGTTATACCCTTTGCCATCTCAAGAGTCTCCGCGTGAATCTTCATCTTGCCTATGTCTTCAAGCATCAAGTCAAGGCAATAAGCAGCGCAAGGAGTCCAATAAAGACATTTTCTTGTGTCCATAGTCTTGCACCAACATTCACATAAGATGCATGATTGTCGGTAATCACTTGAAGAACATACTCCTCACCAATCTCCTCCACCACCTTATCAAGTTGCTCCCACAAGAAAGCTCCGTTTTGATCGATTCTGACGCATCAATGGACTTATAAAAAAAAGTTCCCTCAGGTGAATTCACAGAAAAGTTTATCAAACTCCTACTCTTCTTATCTGTTCATCCATCCGACATCACCGTGCATCCATATTGCTTCCAAGCCGTCATGTGCGTCGCTTTGATCTTATCTATATCCTCTACCTTAACTTTAAGTACCAGTGTACTTATCTCATAAGAGGATGCAAGCCTATCCCAAATGATCCGACCCCTTCTATTATCTCCTTCTAATAAGGAGTTTGAATGATATTAAATGGAAGCCCAAGTGCATAGATGCATCTCTCAATTTTTCTTACACATTTCTTCATGTCTCCTTCTTATAAGAGCTCTCAAGTGTCGATTGGCGGGCTTCAAGATTGATAAATTTATTCATAAGCCCAGAGTTCGGGGTTGGGAGTTGCTTCCGGCAGCGCTTTGCGATTCTTGGCTTACCACATCTTCTTGTGATTCTTCCATCCTCCCAATTTCACGGATTATTGACTCCTTCTTTTCCACCTCGTGATCAACAACAAGTCTTTACAAGCTTGCTTCATATTGGACGGGACTTGCGCACAAATTTTAACGCCTGTTTTATTACCGGCCAAGTGATGTTTAAGCCTAGTGATTCCAGCAGTTATTTTATGCTTGTAAAATTTGCAATAAAACACATTCGGAGGATCACCGGCTATATGATCCGCAAATTCATGTGCGGGATCTAAACTTTTAGCCATGTTATTCAATCTACACAAACAAGAATGAATTATAACAATTAACTAACAAACATGATAATTGAAATTGAATTATAACAATTAACAGCTAATAAGCATGCTAATTTAGCAAAAAAAATATAACAAGCATGATAATTCTTGCATTGAATTTTAAAGCATGATAATTAACTTGT